>WOXC01000884.1:0-20687 GCA_011680675.1 Gymnobelideus leadbeateri
CTTTTGGGCTTGTTGCCACACTATGGCTTTAAGGCCAGCTAGAGGACTTTTCGTCCCGAACGTGTGGGGGGCAACTTCAGTTTCTGGCAAGCTGTAAGCCCACCCACAACTTCCACCCTAGATCACAATCCAGATCCAGGGAGGTTAAAGCAAGAGCGATTACCCCCCAAGACTGATCGCTGGATCTCCCTACAAATTTGCAGGCTGGGAGCGGTAGCTGCCTCTGAAAACTACAAAATGGCATTTGTCCTCAGTGGCTTCTAGCCCCCAGGGGAGGGAGCCGACGCATTCCCTAATATCAGTCCCAAAGTCCATAGAACACTAACCTCTTACTTTATCCTAGGCAAGTCTATGTTGATAATTCTGGAGTCTCCACAGCTCCTGGTGTTCTGGGGTTCCTCCAGCTGGCTGCTGGCCCTGCTGCCCTGGGGCTAAAACCTCGGCTCACGTGGATCTGGGCTCGGCTCGGCTAGGCTTCTGCGCTCTGCACGCTGTACGCTGCCAGGTCCCAGACCACTGCGCTGGTCCTTCCTGCAGGGCTGCTGGGCTGTCCTCAGCAGGAGTTTAGCTTCTCTGTGTCGTTCTGTGGGTGCTGGGGCTCCAGAAGTTGTACAGAGTCCCCTTTTACATCGTTTGGGGGGAATCTGGGGGCAGAGTGGCTTGGATGAGCTGTTTCTACTCCGCCATCTTGGCTCCGCCCCTCGATTGCTGACTTTCTAGATGTTCATAAAACATCCCTTTAAAAAGTCACTCTATAATTTTTGCCTTTAACTGAAAGCAAATTCAGTACCCTATAGTTTACCTATTCTAATCTCTTCCTGCTGTAAAGAACAGAATATTTTACTTCTGATTTCCTATAGCACTTTGCTAAGGCTGACTCATCTACACACTTCTTTCATCCCATTTCCTCCTTTATATTCTTACATATTGGCCCTATGTGCTCCCCTCCTTTTATTTTACAGTCTTTCTCTATTCTGTTGCTCTCTCTCTCTCATTGTATACAGACATGCCCAGATCTGTCCCTCCTAAAATCTTCCCCCACTCCCATCTTAAAAAACACCTCACTTGATTCTGTTAACCCTTTAACCTATCCCCTTGTATTTTCCCTCTCTTTCATGGCCAAATTTTGAGAAAAAAGCCATCGAGTTTCATTTTCTTCATTTCCTCTTCTCATTTCTAATTCCTTTTTAATTTAGATTCTAACCACATCATTCAGCTGCTCTATCCAAAATTAACAATGATTTTGTAGTTGTCAAATCTGTTGGTCTTTTCTCAGTTCTCATTTTTCTTGACCTCTGTTACCCACTTCTCTTAAATATTCTCTCTACTCAGGGTTCCTATGATGCTACTTTGACTTCATTCCCCCCCTACCTGTCTGAGCATTTCTTCACTAGATCATGGTCCATGCCTAACCATGGGAATACCCCAAAGTTCCACTCAGGGTCACTTTTGTTCATCTGTTCTTCTATCCTCTCTGTCTCCATCTCCCTCTATCCCTCTCCCTAATCCCTTTCTAAAAATCTCCTCTTTTGAACATTATTTAGGACACAATGAAACACTTTGTGGGCAGTGAGGGCTGGTGAAGAAGGGGGAAGGACTGATATGAAATTAAGTTTGGGTTAGAAAGTATTTAAGACATATTATAGTAAAAATAGTTCAATCATAAGTTTAACTAGACTGCCTTTTGCCACCAAACTACCTAGAACTGAAAGCTAGGGATTCTGTGGCTATATAAATCATTGACCAAGGCTGATAAGATTAAAATTTATAAAAAGAAAAGTGAAGGGTTCAGAATATATGTTCATTTATTCATTCCTTTGATTCTATGTATGTAGGCAAAAATATAAAACATGACTAAATATAATATCAAGGAAGAACAAGAAAACATTTTTAAAAGAATGGTAATTAGGTTTGTGACCTGAGTTGATAAATAAGGGCCAAGTTTCCATCATCATTATTAAAAAGCTTGTCATTAGGACTTTGCCAGATGTTGTTCTTAGAAAAATCAGAGTAATTTCCACATGTAGAAAAGCAAAAGGAACCAGAAATAAACATGAAGAACAACAAGACATACTGAGATAGACTTCAACAGTAAACAAAATAGTTTACTAATCTTTTGTGCAATATATTAGGAAAATGAATTTATCTAACATTGGAGGTTGGGATGAGAGAAAAGATATTATTTTACTCAAATGAGTCCTATGTATTTGTCAAAATAAGAAACTGGAAAATTTTCATAATAGAGTGTTTTCTTTTTAAAGATACATGTGATTTTGAAAAAAGTTATTCTTAGTTAATCAGACTGAAATTACTTTTACTGTATCAAAAGTATATTTCTATGACTATTAATGTTGTTGCTATTGTTCAGTTGTTTTACAGTTGTGCTTGGCTCTTAGTGACTCCATTTGGGATTTTCTTGGCAGATCCTGGAGTGGTTTACCATTTTCTTCTCCATTTTATAGATGAGGAAACTGAAGCAAATAGAGTTAAAATATTTGCTCAGGGTCACTCAGCTAGTAAGTGTCCGAGACCAGATTTGAACTCAGGAAGATGAGTATTCCTGACTCCAGGCCTGGCACTCTATCCACTGAGCCACCTCACTGCCAATGGTTTACCAATTTTTTTTTTTAGTCAATAACATCCTATGGTTAGTTTCATGTAATTTTTTTCTCAGATTTCTAATGCTAGGAAACATAAAGTAAAATTCTCCTATTAAGAAATAAAAACCAAGTTGCAAGGCTTAAATCACCCAGCTTCTTAGTGGTTAGATTTTTAGATGATAAAACTGGAGAGATGGAAAATTCACTTTCCAATGTCACAGTTGAAAAGAGCCTTTTTTTTCTAACGAATCTGTAGTCAAAGGGCTTTCAGAAAAAGGTTGCTGAATTTCATATATGATTTTATTTTAAAATCTACATTATATAGATGGAGTATGGGCTTACTGAGATAGCTGTTTTGTTTCCTTTTTTTCTTTTGGTTTGCAAAATAGGAAAGAAAATTACTTGACCCCCAGAATTAAACTGCATTTCCTGATATTAAAAAAGAAAGTGTGAGTTGTGAAACTTTGAAACTCTAAATAATGTTCTTTAGTTTTAACCAGCTAACTACTTCAATTTAATTTTAAAAAGCATTTATTATGTGTCTAGTCTGTGGTAGGTACTGCAGATACAATAACAAAATATATATATATATATAAAATTCCCTGCCCTCAAGGAATTTTCATTCTGTTGGCAAAAAAAAAAGCCTGCCTTGGACATTGTAGAATCTCATCAAATCCAAAATTGACTCTACTGAAAACATGGGAATATAGGATTTGGTTATTTATTATCACTGTCCTTAATATTATAAACAATAGAGCTCTCATAAAGAAACTGAACTAAGTGGAGAAAATGAGAAAAATTAGGTTACATAAGCAGTGTGGTAGAATAATACGTCGTACTTGCCTTCATGGAACTTAGTTATGGGAGCTTATCTAGACCTACTAGGCTCTACATAAACTAATTATACATTTAACTCTAACACAATGGGATTTAAAAGCATGAGTTCAGTACACTTGGAAGTTCAGAAAAGAGAAAGAACTGTCTGAGACTATCAGAGAAGGCTTCAGAAAGGATGAGGTCACATTTGATCTGGGCCATGAAGGGTGGGAAGGAATCAGAGAAGTAGAATTGAAAACTTACGATATCACATACCAAGAGAGTTCCGTGCCAACAATAGACAATTGTTACCTTGTTGGCAAGGGGCCATACTGTTACCATAAAGTTGCACCCAATTCATCGACATTATGAAAATATTATAATAATAACAATAATTGTCAGAGTATTAAGAAAAGACTTCTTTAAAGTTAGAATGTTATGTTAGTTAATCCAGCAGAATGATGGGTTGGCCTTTTATTCAATGAGTCTTTATTAACTAACAAAGATTGGATCCATCTGTGCATGCTGTTGTGCTCTGGGCTGGGTCCTCTGTCTGTGCATGTAGGAAAGAGATGTTGCATGCCCAGGTCATTGCCATAATAGAATCCTTTGTCTTTATCTGTCCTACACTTTTTTCAAAAACTTTTTTCAAAAGCAAAACAGAGCATCCTTGTCATTTTTTTTTAAATTGAGTTGACCACTCTTTTTCCCATGAAACAGCCATAAATAGTCTTCTGAGGGAAAAAAATCTGCCCAAACACAAGTATTTACATAGCAATTATAAAATATATAGTATATTCTGTTAAGCCTAGTGGCTAATACTTCAGGACCCTTAAAATATAGTGTCTGCTTTTCCACCACTGCTGCCAATAATTAGCCATTCAGACAGCACTAAAAGCTGCCTGGAGGCTGAAAGTCAAGGCTAAGTGTTCTATCTGTCGATATTTCTCACAACATCTTGGATTATTAATTTTTTTTTCATATTTACACTTCAATGTGCTTGAGATCCTATCTCTAGATAATCAGCAAGCTGTAAATGCTGCCCTTATGCTAAAGTCAACATTTATATAGTTTTCTTGTTTTGGTCACTAATGAATTTCAGTCACAAATAAATTTCATGATATCAGGAAATGCAGTTTAATCCTGGGGGCAAAGTACTTTTCTTCTTAATTCCATTTATTTCTTTTTTATATAATTTTATTCTATTTTATATTATTTTTAAAACTGGATTTCACCCAGGCTGGGAATATAGAAGCTACTCATTCACTGATCTCAGTACTTGTTGGTCAAGGGGACTTGACCTACTCCATTTTTGACTTGGGTCTGTTTTACCCTTCTTAGGCAAACCGGTGGTGCTTGATTCCTTTGGGAATCCATAAGCTTCATGATGATAAAGCATAGGTCACTGAAGCAAAGGCCATAGCTCAAAAGATCTGCCAGTCTGAGCATCCTGGGTAACCAGGATTTCAATGGTGTGCCACGAAGCCCAACCATTTCCATTTAAAATTATGGACATCTGTTACACAGGAGATGGTTTTGCTGCAAAGTATTTATGTTAGATTTCTCACCAGCAATTTTGATTGTTTCGTGTGGTTTCTCTTTTCTTCTTTAAACATTTATTAATGTTTTAGTCTTTTTTCTATAATAGCTAAATTTAGCCTAGTTTTGTACTAATTTGAAACATTTTCCAGAAATGGTAGCATGTAATTTTTTAAAGAAATTTCATTCTAAATAATAAATTTCATTCTAAATAATTAACATAGAGAAAAATTAATAAGGAAGCATTTTTAAAATCTTAAAGGAAATTTTACATATGTATATGGACATAAATGTTCACAAATATAAATCAATACCTAACCTATCCAAATCTATATGTGTTTATTCATAAATTCACCCAAAAATCATTTTAGTAGAAGAGAAACCTGTTCAGGTTGCCCTAAATTACCCTACCTTTGAGTAGTTATTAAATAAAGCAGTGGTGTTAAACTCAACCAGAGAGGAATCCCTAAAGACAGCTTATTGACTTAGAAAACCACAAATTAACATTATCTATGTTTTATTGTATTTTTATTTATCATGTTAAACATTTCCCAATTATCTAGTTAAAGCAACACTCAGGAATGTTACTCCCTATCAGCCTCAAGTTTGACACTCCTGATATAAAGGACTTTGTTATTTAAATAAGAGTTATTATTATTATCATTATTATTATTTTCTAGCACAACCCCCTTGGCATTCCACATATAGGGTGCCCCCCCCAAAACCAACTAGATTTTTGCTAGTAAGCACAATAGGAAATAGTATGAGATTTTTCTTTGTTTTGCTTTGGACACAAAATGTTATGTGGATATGTGGCATTTGTACCTTGGTTTATAATTTGCTATATGCACCATTTTTTCCTTTGAATATTGGTACATATTTTTTCAAATGATTTTCAAATGAAAGGCTTAAAGTAAAGAAAGAAATTAAAAGAATTAATTTTCTTACTAGGTACCAAAAGAGTCATGGAATTCTACTGACTGAAAATTCACTCTGCTGTGGTATCATGGCATAGCCATAAATACAATCTGACCCATTATATACATATTTGGAAATATTAAATCTTATCTTAAGGGGGCATGTATATGATGTAGTAAAGACAAATCCTCAATAATGTCTTGTGTAACTTGAGCAGATATGTGGTTGACAATTTGTTCTTTAGAGCTATATTCAGTCACTAATAAGATGGTTTGTAAGCACTGATTTTCAAGGATATGTGGCTAATTATTTAAGGAAAAGTGTATTATAGTAAAATGAAGTGTAACCTTAATGTCTAGAGAAACCTGGGTTTGAATCTCAATTCATTGTGTCCTGGCCAGGTTAATGAGAGAAAGTCATTTAACTGAACTAGGTCAGAATTTCCTCAGCTGTAAAATAGGGATACTTTTTAGAATTATTATGAAGATCAATCAAGGTGATGTATACAGACTCTTCATAAACTTTAAAAAATTATATAAAGGTCAGTTATTATACTTCCTCCTTTCCTAGACTCTCTTTTCTCCTGGAAGTTACATTTCTCACTTTTCAGGTTCAACATGGTTTAGTGGAATTTTTTTTAACTTTAGAAAATCTGCAGGTACACACCCTTGTCTCCCATGGTCTTTGAATACACACATATATGCACATGCTCCCAAAAGAGAGAAATATAAGAATGGGAAAAGCAAAAATGCCAAAAAGAGAAGATAGCATTGGGAGTTGGGGAAAGATAAGTAGCTATTTCAAAGGATAAAGGTAAAGAATAGGATGTGTGGAAAGGATAGAGAGGGAAACTCAAAATGGTAAATGCCAAATGCGGCAACTGCCTAGTATGGCCGTTGCATTCATGTAATTGTGGAATAGCCATAACAATGGACTTTGCTTTCAATTTCCTCAAGTGCTAATTATTATACTCTATGGTATCACTTGAAATCAGAGCATTTAGGATCATATAGATAGATCACTTTCATTAGTGAAAACTGGAAATAAATAATATAGAAGTGGTGGTACATGAAGGTAGTGAGAAAAGAAAGTGGGAAAGGGAGGGATGACAAAATCTACCCTGCTTTGAACTGAAGCTCATCATTTATGGAATATAGTTCAAACTTAGCAATCTATCAATCAAGACCCTCAAAATCTGGGGCTCTCTTCCCCTCATCTCATAATATCATAAATTTAGGACTGAAAAGCTCCAGAAGAAAGGGACTGTGTCATATGTCTTCCAATACCCATCATAGTATAATGTTTTAAGCAAATACCTAATAAATGTTTGTGGAATAAATAAAACATACTTGTACCATAACTTACACCAGAATGTCTAAAAGAGTTTCTAGTCAATGACATATTATTAAGGATTAAAAAGCTTTTGAACCCAGCCCTCTCATTTCACAGATGAAGAAACTAAAGCACAGAGAGTTTAAGTGATTTTTTCTGGATCACACAGCCAAAAACTGCCAGAGGCAGGATTCAAATTCAAGTTGTTCTGATTCCAAGTGCTTCATTCTATACCCGTACCACCTGACTTCCATACTGTAACCAAGCTACACTACTCATCTATTCCTCTACAGATACCATGCTTTCCTATCTCCTTGACTATGTTTGTGCTTTTTCTTATATGCTAAGAATGTTCTTCTCCTATTAAAAATCATTTGCATCTTTTAAATCCTAGTTCAAAGACCACCTCCTTCATCAAGTTTTTCTAACTCCCCTAGTCAGGAATGACCTTTCCCCCGACAGATTTCACCAACCAATTTGTTTTCATATACACTAATAATGTAGTATTTTGTATTAGTCACCTACATGCATGGGTAATTTTCCGTTCACCTTTCCACATACATACATACTAGAATGCCTGTTCCATGAAAGTAGGAATAGTCATGTATTTTAGCACTTCCAATAATTGTCACTTTACTCTGCAAGTAGCAGATTCCTAATAAATATTTGTTGAATAAATGAAACAGTTTAACTATAAGAATATTTTAATGACATATTGTTAAAGGTGTATGAGGTCAAATTTAAAAGCTTTTAGCCAAGTGACTTCTCCCATTAATACTCCTTTGAATGGCCTGAAGTCGATTTCTTTTTTTTTTTAACAATTTTGAGGGAATCTTTACTTATTATTCAAATGGATAATTAAAAAAATAAAACTTGAACAAATGGCATAATCCTAACCATTACTGTTGCCATTGTTTGGCTACCCCAACTAATGAAAACATACTGGATAACATATTTCCAAAGGTAAAACAAAGGTACTTATTCCTTCCAGACACTTAGAAAAATAATAATATTATTGAGAGAACTTTAAAATGGTGCGTCATTTACCAAGAAGCAGTAACCACAGACCAACCCCTAAAGTTCTTTCATTGATTCCCAAGGTCCCTGTGAGCCAAGTACAAAGGTGGCTGCTGCATCAGTCATCTCTCATGTCTGGTATCAGTTAACAAGGAAGGGATGAGCAGGCTTTTGACATGAGAGTCTTCTTATGGTTGCAAAAGTCCTCTTGGCAAAAGGTACAACATGCAACTACAAGGAACTTAGAGGAAGCAACTTCTAAAGTTCAAATGATTGAAGGAACCGACTAACTTCACAATGAAGTTCCACCCTAGAATACACAGCCTTTGGATAACTTAATTGTGCCTTTTTGAGAACCTGTCTCTGTGTTAATAAAATACTATGACAAGTGACTCCAACAGCATTGACACCAGCTAAGAAAATCTAACTTTAAAAAATCAATACCAAATGGTTCTGATACAGATGATACTGATCACTGTTCTGTTGCCAAGTTATCCTGGGAGGAATTCTTTCACAGTAAGCAATGTGGCACCACCACATTGTACCCAGAACTCTATCTGATATAGATAACACTTCTGTTGAAGAAATGGCAATATAGTGACTTAGAAGGAATCAGGAATTTTCTGTTCAAGCCCTAGGTTTATTACTAACTATTTTTATTATGTAAGATAAATCAATTATTCTCTCTGGGCCTTAGTTTTCACATCTGTGAAATGAGCCATAATGATATCTGTCCCATTGGTTATCACAGGATTTCATGATTAAATGAAATCATGAATATAATGTTTTATTACTGCAATGTTAAATGAATATAAGCTATTTTACTTGAAATGAATGAAGGATGTGGTTAACAACTGCTTCCAAAATATATTTTTATTCATCTTAGAAGTATTCAACTAGACCTTAATGGAGACCAGTACATTGGACAGGACTGATTCTTGATATGGAATAATGGAATAGAATTGTGAGGAATGATTAGGAATCCTGCCTTTCAATCCTCTTTGAGAGAACTGTGAGTTGTCTGCCTCATTCTTTTAGGCTGAATATTGGCTGGAATGTGATGAAGTATAATTATGACAACTTGGATGCAATGCTTAACCACAAATTCTTTAAACTCAACTGTGGTAAATCCATCTCCATTATCCAAAACAATAACATCTGGCAACTTGTGTATTGTAAACAACCTGCACATAGCTTTGACAATTACAAAAGAGACAAAAAATAGAATTAAAAATACTTTTTCTTATTAAGGCATCTACAATCACCAACTTCTCTTTGTGAAAAAGATCAGTAATTCTGAACTGAGGCAACTTGGCTATCCTGATAACTTTGGCTAGCAATACTGACTAACATTGTAAGCACTATACTTCTTTACCATCTCCTCAGTGTCAGGATCAATTTCAGGCCATCATGCTTATCTTCTAGTCAATGCTTTCATGTGAACTATTCCCAGATGTACTATATGTGGTGTGGCCAAGATAATATAATAATCCCACAACCTCTATGGAATAACACCACACATGATCTTCTCTTGTAGACAATCTTTATGGGCAGAAAACTCATGTTAATATTTTGTGATAAGCTTGAATTCTTCCGGAATTTTCTCTCTTGACCACCACTCCACATCCAGTTCACAGCACAAGTCTATCTGGGATTTATAATTAATATTAAGATTTAATTAGTCTGAGAGCTTTCTCATGAACCATAGAATATCAGAATTTGTAATGGAGGTTTTATAATATAATCTGAGATTTGTGGAGCTGGTACAGGCCTTTGACACTTGACTAGGTTCCTATCCAAGTATGTAATCATAAGCATAAAGTAAAAGTATTAGATGGTAAATCATGGTTAGATCTGAACTATTTAGTTCAAGGGTGGAGGACCTGTGGCCTTCCAGGTCTTTAAGTATGGCCTTTTGACTGAGTCATCAGAAGTATGTGCTTCAGGACCAATAGTCAAAAGGCCATACTTAAGGACCTAGAAGGACACATGGGGCCTTAAAGTCATAGGTTCCCCACCCTTGAACTAGTTCATACAAAAAGAGACATATGGACTTAATCAGCAGCAACATCAGTGTAAGTCAAGGGTGTGAAATAGTAATCAAGTACATAAAGTGATCTGAGGTTTATAGGATCAGAGATTTCATAGTAAAGACACTCACCTTGCTCCTGCTTTCCCTAGCTTCTCGCAAGATTCAGCTCAAAAAATAACCTTGTGTAAGAGGACTTCATTGATCCCACTAACCTCACAAATGCCTTATCTCTGAAATTATTTTCCATTTACACTCTATGTATCTTGGATTTACATATTTAGTTAAATGTTTCTCCTTCATTATAATATTATTTTCTTTAGGGAAGGGATGTATTTTTGCATTTCTATGCATTCCCAGTGTTTAGCACATTGTTCTGCCCATAGTAACTGCTTAGTAAAAAATATGTTGACTAACTGACACAGCTTTCAGTTTGTAACTCTCTAATTTACTTATCATGATTAATTTTTGTTGTATTTACCTGTGTATATGTCATAGCCCTCCATTAAGGCCAGGACTTTGAGTCTCCCTCAGTTCTTGGCATACATTGGACACAACAAATGTCCATTAAGTTGAATTAAATTGACTATTATACCACTAGTGCCTCAATGCTATCTGGCCATATATGTCCAAGAGGGTCTCCAATATTGCAAATTTTAGCATCAGTGATAAACTATAGGGATTTTTATGCTTACTTCCAGCTTTATCCCAAAGGGATTCAGTTTCTCATGAAAACATCAAGCATTCATTTAAACATAGAACATATTTTATTTTTTTCCAAAATTTTATTCAATAAGAAACATATCTCTACAGTCTTTATTGAGGAGTCTGACCATGTCCACAACTAAATCCACCTCTAAATTGGAAATCTGTTGCTGACCCAGCCCCAGCCTCAGCCTTCTTGTCAGCACCAGGAGGAGCAGCACTTCGTCTGTATGTGTCTCTGTCAGCTTCACCCCGAGTAAGTCGGGCAGGTCGCTCACCCTCCAGACCTTTGGGCCTTGGCCTTCCTGTCTCAGGGCAACTTCTTCAGAGTGTGGCAGGTACAATCTCAGGGAGAAGGTGAAGGTAATCCCGGAGATACTGAATGCCCTCATTGGTGAGATACCAGTAGAAATTCCTCCATGCAAACTGTTCCTTAACATAGCCACGAGACTTTAGAGACTGCATGGCCTTCATGACATGGAGATTGGGCATATTCTTGTCTGCC
Source organism: Gymnobelideus leadbeateri (assembly GCA_011680675.1). NCBI lineage: Eukaryota > Metazoa > Chordata > Mammalia > Diprotodontia > Petauridae > Gymnobelideus > Gymnobelideus leadbeateri. The sequence goes on from WOXC01000884.1 coordinate 11,462, forward strand.
AGCTCAGGGTGCTTCGGCATGTGAACATCCTTCTTGGCTACCATTACTCCCTCCTTAAAAAGGAGTTCATAGATGGCAATTCGGTTCTTCTTGGGCATCAACATCTCGGTGGTGGCGGCGACTGCTGCCAGAACATATTTTAAAAGCATGTAAATTAAGCTTGGCTCCAGAGAAAAGTTGGGAAAAAGCACTTCCATCCCCTTTTTGCAGAAATGCAGGATTATGAATATGGAATATAGCAAATTTCATTCATTGAAACCACATCAACCATGGTCTATGGGTTAGTTGTTCAATTTTGCTGACCTACTTTTTTTTCGTTCTTTTTTTGTTCTAAGGAAAGAAGAGGGCTATATTAAAAATGTAGGTTGTATAAAAATAAAGGATATCAATAAAATAAGATAGAAAATAAATGGAATATATAGGGAAAGGGAAATCAAACTCCATATTATTTCTTCTTGGAGGAGCCATTTCCTTCTTTCTACTCTGCTAGAAACTTACAAACTTCCCAGTTCAAGAACAATCTTCACAAAATGTCCTGTGCTAAATAGTAAAGTCTTCTTGGATCCTGCTCTTGAGGGTTTCAGAACTAATCCAGTACCAACGGCCTTCCTTCTTACCTCAAGGTCTCCTTCTCCCTCACTCTGGCATCAGTTTCCACAGTTCTGATTGGCCCAGAAACTCATTGGTACTTGCCAAGCATCTGTTTCAAGGTGGTAGCTTCCTAGACAGGAAACCCAAAATTCCATTCTCCCTCCCCGACAAATGTACCAGCACTTTCCCATCTCTTTTTCCATGATGGGAAAATGATTGCCCAACCAAATTGTTTAGGACTTGTATGATCTTGGGGTGGGGAGCCTTGCAGCCTGGAGGTCACATGTGGTCCTCCAGGTCCTTGAGTGGGGTCCTTTGACTGAATCCAGACTTTATAGAACAAATCCTCTTAATAAAAAGATTTGTTCTGTAAAACTTGGACTCAGTCAAAAGGTCACACCCAAGGACCTACAAGGCCACACATGACCTTCAAACCACAGGTTCCCCACCCCTATGTATGGTTCCTTTCAAAATCAGTCATGGCATTATGGATCAGGTTTTCCTGAATCCTCTCTCTCTCTCTCTCTCTCTCTCTCTCTCTCTCTCTCTCTGTCTCTCTCCCCTTCATATATATGTACATATACATATATACATATTTATGCATCCTATATGTCTGTATGTATATATGTATACAATGTAAGTTTTTCTTTAGACATATATGTGAAATGAAGGTAGGAAGAAGATCTATTGTCTACCTCCATAGTCTTACTCCTCTCCCTCTTCCAAAGAGAAAATAGTCTTGGGAGTGAATTTGTTCCTAGGACTTCAAACTGATTATATGGCAAATTTGTAAGACTGTGATTTTTCTAAGTAAATAACCTGTTACTGGATTCAATTTTATTTTAACCTGACATTTGCTAAGCATTATAACAGACATATCTTGTAACCTTCTGAATAAATATTGCTATGAAGGAAAGCAGTTTGATGCTAAAGTTAAATTAATTTCTAATTTTGTGAAATAAAAGCTGATTTATGTTAGATTTAATGTTGAAAAAAGATCTTTTTATCATTTACTTTTGGTGATTTTATGCTGTAGGCTGCCTTTTTAAGTTTTCACCGAGAAGTTCAAGGGGTCCAATGGGTCGTTTATTTATAAGTGCTGATGTTTCCAACAAGGGACTTATTAAAAAATGAAAATTGAAATAGAGGTTGAAAAAGTTAATTTGCAAGACTTCAAATATCTTTGTTCCAGTATTCCTTCATATTCATTCAGAAACCACTCTGGGGATTTCATTCTTTCTTAATACTCCTGTAAGTGGGGTAAAAGTTGCAAAGTGAAATACAAATGGCATTTTTAGTCATAGATACCAAAAACAGCCATGAAAGCATGTGTTATGAAAAGTCACCATCATTTTAAGCTACACATAGGAGACCTCATTCCATTATGGCTTCAACTATGGACTGAAAATCCCAAGTCATTTTAATCAACCTTTCAATCCATGACTGAAATGTTTCAATAAGAGAAGGGAAACATAATATAAGAATCTGAGAGGTACCTATTGTTCCACCCCCCACAAAAAAAAAAAAAAAACATCTAAGCAGTGGTTCATACTGGTGATCACTGTCCTGATGAGGTATTAGCCTCCTGGCTAAATCAGAAGAATTATTGAAATATTTGAATTCACATTTCTTTCACTTATGCTTGAAAAACGTTGAGGAGAGAACAGATTTTCTGAATTCTGATGCCTAGCTCAGGCTGCTGACCCTTCAGCAACACCAACGCTTGAACTGAAAGACTCATGGAGCCAGGACCTATAGAGTCAGATCTACTGAACCACTATGTATAGGCATTTTCTGAATGATTCTTTCTTGTCCTCTGATGAGTCCTTTGATTCTGCTTCTAAGGTACTATTATTGTAAAATAAGTATCTACCTCCTTTCTCTGACCAGGGATCATCTTGTATGTGACAGAGGTCTGTGAACAATGATCTATAAATCTTTAAACAAATATTTATAAATTACTTAATACATTCCATGTACTGTGGTAGGCAATAGGAATACAAAGACAAAAAAGAAATAATCCATGCCCTCAAGGATTTTACATTCTCTCTAGGGAAAGAATCATGCATATATAAAGACCTATAAGGGTGAGAGTCACCCTCTACCATATGGGTCAGGTTCACATCCTAGGTCAATTTCTTGCCAAAACCAATGTATCAGAACTTTCTCACAATCTCTGGCTCATCATACCTCCACTCCAGAGTAGAAGTGTTAGGAAAATCTCTGAAAAAAAAAATCTTAGGAATAGCTCATATCTATTCTTCTTGAAAGGGCTTAGTTAGCAGGTTTCCTTCTAGAAAATTACTCAGGTACAGGACAACTACATTATTAATAAATGCTGAAAATAAAAAAAGACTTCACAAGAGACTCACAGACACCCAGAAATGGACGCCCATAAGGCACTCAGAAGACCCATAGAGACCCAGCATCCCAGAGAGATAGAGGCATGGGTGTACTCAAGACCATTCTTTTTAACTTTTAACCATTAACTTTTCAGTGTGAACATTTATAACTGAGAAATTAGCAACAGCTACAAACCAGGGCTTGATTTATTGTTTTGTTGGCTGTCTGGACTTAAGAAAGTGTCAACAATGCAGATTAAATTTAGAATTGTGTGCATATATTTCCTCACTAACTGGAGGCTTGGTGATGGATAAGAAGGAAAAGAAAAGAGAGAAGGAGGAAGAGAAGGGGAAGGAGAAGGAGAGACCACTACTGTTATCTATACAGCACTTTAAGGTTTGCAAAGTGCTGTACATCCACTTAATCACAGATGTACACTTTCCAAAAAAATTCACTGAAGGCTCAGCCAGAATGAATGCCTACTCTTCTTGTCAGCAATCATCTCCAATGAGAAAAGGATGAGATCACCTTTGCTGGCCAGGGCTGCAGCAACCAGACCCAGGCACTCCTGATCTCTCAAACTCATGAGGTTAAGATCTTCTTACTTAGCAGTGTCAAGGGAAGGAAACAAAACAGAACAAGCAGCTGAGATCTTGAGATTTTGTCTTAGGTTCTCATATAAAAGCTATTGCTGTCATGTAGAAGTAGTCACCATAACTGCTGGGGACAGAGAAAGGGATAATGGAGAGGTTGGGGAAAAAAGAAGATTCCTTTCTGCCTCCTTGAAATTCCTTGGAAAGTGGGTGGCTAAGTTGTGCAGTGAATAGAGAGCACCAGCCCTCGGGACAGGAGGACCTGGGTTTGGATGCAGCCTCAGACACTTAACACACACAAACAAAAACCTAGCTGTGTGACCTTGGGCAAATCACTTAACCCCAATTGCCCTCCAAAAAGCAAAAAAAAAAAATCCTTGAAAAAAACTCAACGTTCCAACATACTCTAAAAGTAGGAAGAAAAAAGGCAAAGTTATTCTTCTTAAAGTTGACTGATAAGGAGGCTCCTCTCGGTTCAATGGTCTATCCTCTTTAGCTTTGACATGGGTACCAAGAGACCAGCCAGGAGCCTCCAGACCTGTATACCCTTCAGCAAAAAACTGATGAAAATGTTCAGAGTACAGACTTAGCTTCACACATTCTCCATCAGGGTGTGTCCTGACTCAATACTTGACCACAAGCCTATATAAGTACATATAAATAAATGAAAGATTATTTGGGAGTTACTAGTACCTGGGCAATCAGGAAAAACCTCTTCTAGGAAGTGGCACTTGAGCTGAGACATGAAAGAAATGAGGAATTTTTTGATGTTTGTTTGGAAACAATTGGGGTTAAGTGACTTTCCCAGGGTCACACAGCTTCTCAGTGTTTGAGGCCAGATTTAAATTCAAATCCTGCTTACTCCAGGACCAGTGGTCCATCAACTGCACCACCTAGCCGCCCCACAATAAGGAATTCTTACAAACAGTTCATATCAGGCCTAGGGAATATTCTGTGCCAAAGCACAGAAAATGGAGATAGAATGTTGGCTGTGAGAAATAGCAAGGCTAAGTTGACAAAACCATAGAACATGTGAAGGGGAGTAATATGTAATAAACCTGGTAAATTGGAGTTATGTTATGCAAGACTTTAAATGCCAAGCAGAGAATTTTGTATTTGATCCAAAAAAGTAATAGGTAACCTCTGGAATTTATTGAGCAGGGTAGTAAAACAGAAGGAACTTGGGCTGTTTAGCCTAGAGAAGAGAGGACTCAGTGGGGAACATGACAACTGTCACAGAGAACTAACTTGTTTTCTTTGACCACAGAGGACAGATCCAAGAGTAATGGGGCAGAATTTGCAAAGAGGCCAATTAGGCTTAATGTCAGGAAAAACTTTCTAATAATTTGATCTATATAAAAATGAAATGGGCTACCTCAAAGACAGTAAATTCTCCCAACTGTAGGTCTTCAGGCATGACTATAAATAAGCATTTGTCAAGTGTTTTATGGTAAGGATTCCCCTCATAATTAAATTGAACTAGATGTTTGCTGAGGTCCCTTCCCCCTCAAATTCTTGGGCTCTGGTCAGTCAGAATTTTAGGACCCTTTGCTTTAGCATTCTCACTTTGACAAATACGTGGAGGATGGACTGACGAGAGATCAAGGGGGTCTTATCTGACAACATAGATTTAAAGCTATAAAGTAGAGTTAAAGGTCATCTGGTTCATCTCCATAAGTTTTCAAATGAGGAAACAGAGGCCCAGAGAGGTTTGGTGACTTGCTTAATAGTCACAAAAACAGCATAAATGAGATTTGAACCTTGATCTTCTGTCTCCAATCCCACTCTTTCTACTGTACCATACTGAGTTGTTTGTGAAAGATTTGTGGAGAAGTTAGGACTGCCTGAAACTAAAAAAATAATAATAATAGAACTTGAATGAGCAGAGAGGGAAGGGAGTCCATTATAGGCTGGTGAAAAACTATGAAAATATATGAGAACCAGCATAGTATGGGACAGTGGGGATGCAGACATTATCAGAGTGCAGACATGTCACAGTGACCCACTGTAGATACACTAATAAATTTTGAAATAAATTCTGCCATGGCACTTGGGTAGTCTAATTATATTTTCCTCGGTATTTATCTAGAACCCCCATAAAACTTCATGGAAGTTTCCAAACTGGCACCAGGGGTTCCAGAATGTAACAAGATGAGATTGTGTGATATCTGGATATAGGACTCCATTTAGAGTCTATTTGGATTGATTACAACATCACTTCAAGAATTTTCTCCATGTGCACAGAGCTTAAGTCATTTTTCCACAGGCAGCAGAAGTAATTTAAGAATATGGCTTGCCCCTAAATATGTATATTAAAGTTTCATCACATGACTTATGCAATGCAAAGTGTCCATAATTCAACAGTTGTGGGCATTTGAAATCAAATTCCAGTTTATCTACTTCTATGGTACAATACAACCAATTTTCATTATATAGTGCAAAGACTACCTATGTCATCAACAAACTTAGGTTTGTTCTAGCTGTCTTACTAAATATCTGACCTTGGACAAGGCACTTCACCTTATCTTCCTCATCTATGGCATGATAGTGTTGAAAGTTCACTAAATGACCTTCAAGGTTTCTTCCAGTTCTATAATCCTAGGACCAACAGACTCTTATGGACTAATCATTACTGGAAGGCAGAACTGTTTCATGGCAGAAAGTCAGCCTCTTCATGAATAATGAACACCACAATTTTCGACTGGAAAATAATGGTAACCACAAAGCTAACGGACAGTAACAGCCCACCTCACAAAGTGCACAATTTAAATATAGAAATTTTATTTTAACTGTTGCATAAGATAAAAGGGAATCAATAGTCTTTGGATGTCTGATAAGGTTATTATTTTCTAGGCAGGATAAGTTATATAGCCACCTGTCACAACGGTCAAAAGTAAGTATTAGACAGTGATCATAAGTTTCCCCAAATTGCCCTAGGGATAGAAAATTTACTTTAGTTGTATGTGAATGATTTTCACAGTTACTCTAAATGTATAGAAGATGGAATATCACAACCCTTGCAGTTTTCTGTACCTATACAGACTTGGTTAAAATGATTCATCTGGGTGTATTCTATATAATCATTCCTTAAAGGAATCTAGGTACCTTATCCACAGCAGCTGAAATTTTGAATTCTGGAAAATCACAAAATTTACTGATGAGTCAATCTCAAAGGTGCTTTCTTTCAAAAAGGCTATAATGGAAAGGAAAAGGAATTACCCCCCTATTGTGGGTATACTAATTTGCTATATGGTAACCAAATATTAAAATAATTTAAAGAGAATTATTTCTCAGATATGAGAAAAATGAACCAAATTATCTTAAAGTAGCCACATGTCTCTGTCATCACTTTCTTTTTTTTTTGCCTTTTTTGGGAGGGCAATTGGGGTTAAAACTTGCCCAAGGTCACACGGCTAGGTTTTCATTTGTGTGTGCATTAAGTGTCTGAGGCCGGATCCGAACTCAGATCCTTCTGACTCCAGGGCTGTTGCTCTACTCACTGCACCACCTAGCCGCCCCTTGTTATCACTTTCTTTATGTAAAAAGTAATGGTCTATTTCATTTGTACATTACAATCAGTTCTTGAAATCTCCCTAACTACAAATCGATCTCTCCCCTGTAACAAAGAAAAAACAATTAAGCAAAAATACCTAATAGTGGAGTCTAAAAATGTATACAGCATTCTGTCCTAGTCATTCCATCTCTTTCTACTTAGTGCCATAATTTTTCCTTATTTTCTCAGCACTAAGACCATTTAAAAATAAGTAATGTACATAGATTAAGAGAAGATAGGGAAACAAAAGGATAAAGAAGTCATAGGAGGAGACTAGGGAACAGAAAAGTTATAAGATTTGGGGAAGGGAGAATACCAGTGTACTTCATAATATACAAGTGCTGTACACCTTGGAATTTGGGGATAGAAACTACAAAATAATATTTTGCTAGAAACAAATTCTATTTCCTTACTGTCTCCTATAGGAACTTGGTTTCTATATTCCCAGAGACCAAATCCTAAAAAAAGAAGAATTAAATTCTTTACTAAGTAGGCATGAAGTTAGAACTCTTTCAGGTTTGTATCAAGAGGGTTAAAAAATATTGGGGTTGGGTGGGGAAGAAATTCCATTTATGTCTGAGTGAGAAAAAGCCCATCCCAGCAGTCCCTCATATTCCATTTGTCCATCAACCAACAAATCAACCAATATTTACTACGTATTCTACTGATGGGCAACACCTTCCTTTAGTACGCCTGCGTGTGTGAATGTATACACACCACACCCCCTTCAAAATAGCAAAAATTTCGTAAAACTGCAGCTGCCATAGATTAAAGGCCTCTTTCTTAAAGAGAGGCATTGTAGAGGGAAAAAGCTACCAGTGACTTTGGAGGCAGAGGATATGGGTTTAAATGCTGCCTGTTACTGCCTTTGCAACTTTGTCAAGCTTCTTAGCCTCTTTGAGTCTCATTGTCTTCATCTGTACCATAAATGGACTTAATCAGATGACCTCCAAGTTCCTTTCCAGCTCTAAATCTGTGATTTTTAACTTTCTAATGGTTTGTAAACGGAACTCTTTTCTCAGATGGCACTATTCCTTACCCAACCTCTTTGAGAGGAACACTAATGGGAGGCAATATGGTATAGTGGAGAGAGGGCCAGAGGCCAGGTCATCCTCTGAAATGTTGTTTCAATGAGTATCTCTTAGATGCAACTAGAGTGGACAGTGAATGGAGTGCTGGATGTGAATTCAGGGAGACTATCTTGTGACCCTGATCAAGTCACAACCTATGTGCATCTGTTTCTTCATCTATAAAATGAGCATAATAATAACACCTGCTTCTCAGTTTGGCTGTGAGGATCAAATGAGATAATTTTTTTTTTTATTTTTAAAAGCCCATTAATTTATTTTAGACTCCTAAGATCAGCCATTAAAGAGCTTCTCTCTATCCAAGAGCCTCCCCCTTCCCATTTGGGGGTTTATTTTTTTTTTAAACAAATACTTTATTAACTTCTGTTTTATATCATTCATTTCCGCCAGATTTTGAGTTACAATCATTTTCCCCCCATTATTCCCCTACCCAACCTCCCAGAATAGCAGTCCCACAAGATATCGCTTCCTTCAATCTGCTCTCTCCCATACCTTCTCCCATACCCCATCGACTTTTCCATTAGAGAAAGATGAATCTTTGTGTCCCAATGCCTGCACATCTTATCTCCCAATTATAGGCAAAAGAGTATTAATAATAGTATTTATATATATATTTGAAACATTTAATGTTACGACCTCGAATTTCAGATCCATTTCCTTCCTCCCTTGTCACCCATTCCTTCTTGGGAGATAAGTAATTCAGTATATGTTGTACATGTCTAGCTATGCAAAACATTATCATAGTAGATATATTGTACAAGGCTGCTTATAATTCCCTCCCACTCATCCCACCCCCCACCTGGTCCATTCCCTACATGATCCTGTCCCTCTTCTATAGTGGGTACTTCCAACCTCCCCTCCCCCCAAGGATGCCCTCCCATCCATCATCCCTCCTCTCATCCCCCTTCCCCCTATCCTGCTGCAGGTTGAGATATCCCATTTAGTATGTATGTCATTTTCTCCCTGAACCAAATTCAATGTGAATGTGGTTTTGCCTTTTTAGCCTTCCTTATTCTCCCCCTCCTTTGCACCCACTTCCCCCACATGAGATAGTTTAC